>JBAMJV010004467.1:217500-230023 GCA_037951105.1 Echinarachnius parma
CGGTATCTTTATCCAATCTGTATGCCCTTTGCAATCGGGAGCGGCTCTCCTTTTGAATTCGATAACATGAAAAGAGGGGTGGGCCCATAGATTTAGATGTGGGTGGGCCTCACTTATCGTAACATTTCAATATCAAAGGGTAAAGGTGAAAATAATGTGAATTAGACTAATAAAGGGTGCAGGGTGGGGCTCACTTATTCTGCAATGTCAGTATCAAAATGCAGGCAGGGTAAGGGAGAAATATGACCCAGACTGATGATAGAAATTGCCATCTTGATTGTCGGTATACCCTTATATAAGATTTGTGTCCATTTCCGGTGGTGAACGGCGAGTCCTTTTGGTTATTACTATTTGGTTATATCGCGATTCGAGGGGAGGGGATCGCGTCTCTTTCAATCTGTCTTTATTATAATTATATCAAAGTTCACTAGTCTCGGTTTAGTGAGGCAAAATGTGTTAGTTCTGAGAGTGCTTATAGGAATTGCACGGCGAATGTCAGTTCCCTAATGACATTTCTGTCTTGCTTCTTGTTTTTTTCTTATTCCAGAGTACCTCTCTTTCCATCTGTCTAAATAGCAAAGTTCGGGGACTCGAGGTTATAAGGGGTGACACTCCTGACAGTGACATAGACTGCAAATATAAATGATGCAAATAAGAAGATTCGAGTCAGTGTAAATGTCAATAAAGAAAGAAACACATTTCGCATTACAAAGCCATGAATAGTTTGATATTATTATTATTATACCCATGCATAATTTTGTATTCCAGGGCCTTGATTCATAAATCCACAATAGCTTTAAATAGTTCTACTATACATCCATGTTAGCTTATATAGCTTAGTAAGCAACAAAAAGCTCTCTAGTTACTTTAACTAATAGCAATATAGTTATAAATATATATAAAGTTATATATAAATAATAATAGTTATCTGAGTAAGTATTATTATCTCATAATATCGGGTAACTCTATAGTTGGCAACTAAACAGGTCTCTTGTCTCTAAGTCTTATCCCTATAGTATCGAAAATAGACTTAGATTAAAACTAAGCTAGGTGAGTTTTATGAATACGATCCCCTGCTGGTAATCAGCCATAAGGTGCTGTCACATATCACCGGATATCGTTAACGGACGCCCGATGGATAGAAAATATGCGAAATCAAATTATCCCCTGCATGGTGAAAGTCGTCACTATTGCTTCATGCACAAATACAAATCCCGCCAGATAGAACAACGTTCGTCGCCTGACAAAGAACACATTCGCTAGACAAGAAACGCTTACGAACGGACACGAAGAACGGATTAACAATTTTGTTCTCCGTCGGGCGACCGTTAACGCTATCCGGTGATAATATGTGACACGGGCTTAAAGGGATAGTTGAGTTCTGGTAAGGAGAGTACAGTTTTGGTGAAACTGAATTTTAGTAACCAAAACCTGCATCATTACATTACAAACTAATAGTTATAACTAGAAAGGAACACAAAATTACAAATGACGTAGTAAAGATTATGTTATCATTCAAAAAGAGCCGTTAAAACGTAAGAGGGCGCTCTCTAAACACTCATCGGTTTCAACCATTTTGAATAAAATATTGTGCATGTGATGCTTTGTTGAAATAGTGATTAGGTAGAGAAATAACCAACAACTATTTAAATACATATTTTGTAACTTTTTGAAAAGAGGAAGCATTTTTTTGAATTTTTAACGGCTGGTTCAAGATTCTCTAATAATCCTGGGGCCCCAGGTTTATTACAAATTGTTATATTTATGGATATTTCAGCCGTCTCTGAACCGATTTTGATCAAACAAAGATGATTTTATTATTTAAATATTATGCTCTTTCAAATTTTACACTCAGTTTTTCATTACCTCACAAAAAAAATAAGTAGTCTAGCGCCCTCTCTACCAAAACTCAACTATCCCTTTAACATATTACACATCAAAACGAATACAATATGGTGATGTTTCATCTCCGAACTGAACAATTCTGCAATTTGTCTCCCGACAATGTTGCCCCTTACCTTCAGATTGTGTGGGCGGTATCGTGCATGCATCTTTGATGGAGGAGTTCTATTATGTACCACATAATGAAAGCAATGTGTCGTGTTTGCTACATCAGGTAAAGAAAAAAAAAACTGAAAATATAACTTTGGGAAAACGGTTTGAAGTAATGTGCATGTACGTAGGTGGAGGGGCAGGAGAGGGTAATGTTGGCTGGGCGATATCTTAAAGGTACATAATTGTTTGATGGCGGATGATAAAATGATGGAAGAGTTTTATGTATTATATACGAGCAAGACTTTGCACGGCAGGATCACCTCCGCTGTGTCGTGTGCACCTGGTCGTGTGTGCTACATCAGATACAAACAAAAATAAGCATTACTTGGGGAACATGGTTTGAAGTAATGTACGTAGGCGGAGGAGCTGGAGATGGCAACGTTAGGTGGGGCGATCTCTTAAAGGCACATGCCTGTCTGATGGCGGATGATAGCAAAACTTTGATACATGAAATAAATCGAACAGATAAACAAACAAACAAGCATCACTTGGGGGACATAATGGTTTGAAGTAATGTACGTAGGCGGTGGGCGTTGGAGAGGGTAATGTTGGGTGTGTGATCTTGTCAAGGTACATGAATGCTTGATGACGGATGATACAATGATTAAAGGGTTTTTCTCTTCTTGTCCTGGTCGGGTATGTGATGTCATATGTATTGTACTGCCCGATAAAATTGACTTTTACTTGTCCTGGACAAGCTGGCAAGTGAGTTCGTTGAGCCCTGTTAAGCCTAGCCTTTAGTCAAGGCTCTATATGGCTTGGAGATTCTCTATGCGATCGCGAGCAAGCTATCTGTGGGCCTGGGGAGCACGGGGTCAGCGAGCGGGATGAACTGGCTCCCATATAGAGCCTTTATGAACTTAACACACAGTAATTTATTAATGAGATGAAAACATTAACCAATCAGATCGCTAGATGCGGGTGACCACTGCCTGACTCGGGGCCTAATACACGATATTGCCGTGGCGTGTTCCATCATGTATCAAGGGGTGTATTTAGTATCAGACATTAATATCATCATAACTATTCTAATGATCAAATATGAGATACAGTACATCAGAGTAAAACTGAAGCATAGAAATACCTTTTTTTGTATCCATACCAAATCTCACCTCTTTATTTTAAAAGAAAGCAACATATTTTGTAATGACGTACCCTATTCATATAATGGATGCGTCCGCATCTACTGTTTAACGTGTACGGCCTTACGCTAGTATGTTGCGGAGACCCTCTAACGATCAGTAACCGTGTATTGTGCAAGAAAGCGTGTTTGGTTTACTTGGTTTACTATGCAGCTTGATTGTGTGTCTAAACAAAGACTAACACTCGCAAACGGCTGATCTACCATCCCGTGGTAGATGACTATTCGTTATTTAATAGGTTTACATTAGAAATAAACAACAACCAATGTGCAAAGAGAGAAAGACTCTCGCTCCGCTCGCGTAATTGTGCATATAGCGTGAGAGCCTTGACGAAAGACTATGTTAAGCCTGCGTCACAAATCAAACGGACCCGGCCGAATTTATAGATCGCCAGAGAGTCGCCGAATTTCAAAATCCGGGCGAATCCGCCAGGGAGTCGAGCGTATTTTTCACTCCCTGTCACATATTGGACGGGGCTCGGGCGAACCCTATGGAAATCAGTGATCAGAAATCCGGCGCCCATCAGTAAACAAAAGGAATCGGGCGAAAATCGCTGAATTTGGGAGCCCTGCGAACGTCGGCCGACCCCTAAAAAACGCGGCGGAGCCCGCAGTGATCGAGCATACACCGCCGTATTCCTGACGAAAATGCCCTTTTGAGCTCGCAGAGAAGTCGGGCGGGCTCCGTTTTTTATTTGTGACGGCCCCTATACGCAGGACGCAGTGCGCTAGACTGCATACAGGACTAGACGCCCAAGGTCCTATCATTATATGCACATCATGCATGCATGACAGATTATAATGACAAAATATGAGTAAGAATGTGTTATACCCAGGTACCTGAATTCTGACAAGAGCCGGGCAGATTACGCAATATTACGTAATATTGCAAGGCCAGTCACACATAAATAACTATAAAATGATCCATGATTATATAAACACCATATTTACATTGATGTTTGCTTAGCGTTACTAACTTAGCTCGCTATAGTTATAATGCAATATTCACTTCATCTTTAATCCAATGTATAAATCTACAGTGCATTATTATATAATGCTACAGGATGAATCATACATCTCGCTCAAAATATCTTTATTTAGCAATGACATAATCATCATATCATCATAATGATATTCCGCGTAAACAGCAAGTTAAAACTGTATTGAAAACAAGTTGTTTGAGTGTTTGTGCGATATAATATTCGTGCCACATTTTAAGGCACAATTGGATCTCACCAAACAAAACATGGGCAGTGGCATATATAGCGTGAAAATACTAAAGGATTGGGGGGGGGGG
Source organism: Echinarachnius parma (assembly GCA_037951105.1). Classification (NCBI taxonomy): domain Eukaryota; kingdom Metazoa; phylum Echinodermata; class Echinoidea; order Clypeasteroida; family Echinarachniidae; genus Echinarachnius; species Echinarachnius parma. Next base: position 221,994 of record JBAMJV010004467.1, read on the forward strand.
GGGGGGCACACTAATCATTATACATTTCCCTTTTCTGCAATGTTATCTTCTTATCTTTGTCAATTTATTCGAACCCCCTTTAACCATGAAATCACACACAATAATGACCCTCGGTATTTGATTGGAAAATTTAAATAAGAAAAACATGACCAGTATACGGTATATGTATGGTAATATTCTACAATAACATCTTCTCCCTTCACAATAATACACCCAGATGAATAGTATATTGTAGTGCAAAACCCGTTAGGTGAAATGAAGCGAAAGTGTTTCTCTCATTCCACCGCGACTGGACATTTGCCAACTCCTCATTCAACTGGACGTCTGCCAAAACATTCTCAGCGATGTTTGTTCAGATTCTGAAGCAGACAATACCAGGGCAGCGTAATGAAAAATCCTTCATGGTGATATTACAAGAAAGAAAAAAAAAATGTCTGACTGCCACATGGTGCTCTTCAGCAAGATTGATGTTCTCGATGTAGAGATAGCACAAAATGTAATTAACTTTCTATTGATTGTTCCAAATAATAGTTTGGCATTCTGACAAATTAAAACAACGTAGTGGTAAAATAGTAGGAGTGAGATACTGAGAAATTAATAATGGAAACGGTTGTATTATTTTGAGTTTGAGTAGTAATATATTAGTTGTCATTCATTTACATCATAGTAATAGTAGTAATGATATGAATTGTAGAAGAGATAGTAGTAGTAGTAGTAGTAGTAGTAGTAGTAGTAGTAGTAGTATAGTAGTAGTAGTAGTAGTAGTAGTAGTAGTAGTAGTAGTAGTAGTACTACTACTAGTATTAGAAGTAGTAGTAGTAGTAGTGGTAGTAGTAGTATGTAGTAGTAGTAGTAGTATAGTAGTAGTAAGTAGTACTAATAGTAGTAGTAGTAATAGTAGTAGTAGCAGCAGCATTAGTAGTTGACATGTAGTTATAGCGTAGGAAGTATTATACTAGCAATATACTGAGCTGCATGATATTTGTTCTCAGCAGAATATTTTCATGAGATGTTCAGATAAAATATGTATTGTTTATCTTCTAACGAAAAAGACAAACAGACAGATAAAACAGCTGACAGTCTCAAATATCTTTAATAGTGTATACAGTCGTCAGCAATATAATGATGAACAGAAAACAAAAACCCTACAAGGCCTACATTGAAGGATTCAACGAAATACAAACAAAAATATGAGATGACACAAATAGAAACGGCTGTCATAAAAGCTCGATATCTTGGCTAATATGCAAACAGGTGGTTTCAACTTTCAAACTATTATGGTTATAATGGTTACGGTTTCATGGAACACCGCATGTTCATAACTTGTATAATTTCAAATAAAGAAAATGGTTAAGCCGGTAAAATGACTAAACGAAGATTTAAGAATGACAATTTATTCAAAAGATTAATTTTCCCCCCAAAAAAAAAAATTTGACCTGGCCCCTTTGCAGTAAAAGATACAATTGATTGTAAGTTTACAATTAATTGCAAGTCAGATCATAATTATATTCTATATGCGCACATTTTCTGAATTACTATCAATTGTAACTTACAATCGATTGTATCTCTTTCTGCAACGGGGCCCAGAGTTTCAACAGCAGAATTGATTTCCCTTCTTTGGGAAAGATATGTGAACGGCTGAATTCCAGCCATATGACTGTGCATTGGTATACAATACTCCCGTATTGTCCTTCCGTAGGGTTGTTTTGACGAGGCAAGGCAAGCATGTGCGCATTGTACATTCAAGCCACGTTGTCTACGGTAGATGAGAAAGAAGTGAGACCGATGACGACAACGACGTTGCCATGAATTCTTCAAGGGATTGGGGCGGGGTGGGGGTGGGGTGGGGGGGGGGGGGGGGGGGGGGGGGGGGGGGGGGGGGGGGGGGGGGGGGGGGGGGGGGGGGGCTCCAAACTATGAATATAACTAAATGTTAGATACTACTGCTAACACGGCATCAAGATGGTTACGGGTGGGGGGGGGTTCGAACCCAGAAGACCCCCCTCGCTATAAACACCACGAGATGTCGTGAGACGACATACTATAATGAAAGTTTAAGATTAAGGTTATGCCTTATGAACTTCAAATGTGAAAATGTTACAATAATTGTCTACCTATTTATCTATCTATCCATCCATCCATTCCATACCTCTACCCATCCATCCATCCATTCGTCCGTCAGTCCATCCATTCATTTATCCATCCATCCATCCATTCGTCCGTCAGTCCATCTCAATCAATCATTTATCCATCCATCCATCCGCCACCTTACATCAATCTATCCCTCCCCTCCATCCATCCATCCATCCATCCCTCAATCCAGCATCCAACCATCCAATCCAATCCATCCATCCATCCATCCATCCATCCTTCATTCCAATCCATCCATCCCACCATCCATCCGTCCTTCAGTCCATCCAATCCATCCATCCATTCATACAACCATCCATCCATCCATCCATCCATACCATCATCCACCATCCAGTCATCCATCCATCCATTCATGCACCCATCCATCCATCCATCCATCCAATCCATCCAACCATCACACCATCCACCCATCCATCCACCATCCACCCATCCACCCATCCACCCATCCAATCCATCCAACCATCCAACCCACCCAACCACCCACCCATCCAACCATCCCATCCATCCATCCAATCCATCATCCACCCCATCCATCCATCCATCCGTTCCATCCATCCATTCATCCACCCATCCATCCATGCCAACCATCCATCATCCATCCATCCATCCATCCATCCATCCACATTCATCCACCCATCCATCCATCCATCCATCCATCCATCCATTCATCATCCACCCATCCAACCCATCCATCCATCCATCCATCCATCAACCAAACATCCAAACCTATCTATATGTTTGCATTGTCCATGCGATCATACGGTAGATGGTAAGAAGTGAGACCATTTTGCAGTGAGCCGATGCATACAAAATAAGCAATCGCTTTTGCGAGGTTTTGGACTAGCTTCGTGCAATTTCGCACATATAATCACCTGGCATACCAAATTGGGTTGCTATGGAGGCTGATGCTCCCCCGCCCCCGCCCCATCAAATAAATAAACAAATGAATACAAATAAACTTGGCGTAATGGCCTCAAAGATTATAGTTTTACCTAAAATTGTGAAATGTTCAGATTTCTATGTATTGAAACGCTCTAAAAATTGTTTTATTTGTATTAAGAAATTATCCTTTACTCTCCGCCCCACCAGTTTGATCGCTTTGCTCTTTTCACCAGCCCCCCCCCCACCCCCCCCCCCTCCCTCTACTGCACATGACACAGTACTTGCGATAACCCTGGCAATGTTTAGATTTGTAATAGAGGGTGTACTCTAGACAAACATACGAACGTGATGATAACTGAAGCATAACATTATAGAAATTGACCATTTTAAAGTGTAGAAAGGATTTGTTTACATAAACGGTACAGAAAGTAAACAATATTCCCCCTTATCGTTACATGTTATTGATTAGATTTATGCTGCAGGACTTTAGTGACGTTTACAGACATGACGCAATGGCATCATGTTGGATTTGCAATTTCCATTATTACTCTATATATAGAGTGAATGAGGTTTGCAAGACAACTCGGTTCGGCATATATGCGCAATACTACTTAATTAAGGGGATGCATGCAACTCTCAGAAACTCCAGGGTTAAGTCTTGATGATGCGACTCCTAGTATTCTTGTCATCTCTTTTTTTTTACAATCACAAAACTCAGGGATACATAATGTTGCTCATTTCACCTTGGGCATCGTGATATGATTCGCACTTTCATTAGATTCAGTAGAAGCGGTGTGACATCGTGCGTTGGCAGTTATTGCGCAATGTTACTTAAATTAAGAGGAGCACGCACTTTCGCGAAGACTTGGTAATGCGGTCATATTCTTTTCGTCCTAATTTTACCACACATACCCAGGATTATATATTATGTTGCCTCATTTTTCCTAGGGCATGATAATATTGAATCGCAGTTTTCAATTAAGAATTCAGTAGAGCGGTGCTCGTGACAACGTAGTTGGCAGTTATTGCGCAATGTACTTAATTAAGGAGGTGCACATACTCTCAACGTAAAGACTTGGAGATGCGACTCCTTAGTCATTCTTTTCGTCCTAATACATTGTACCATCCCAACCCAGGATTACAATAAATACGTTGTCTCATTATTTCTTCCCAAGGCCATCGTAATTAATAGGATTCGCAGTTTCATTAGACTTATTTTTGGCACAATATTACTTAATTATTACGAGCGTGCAAATGCACTCTCGCATGAGTATTGAAGATTTGGCTCCTTAGTCATTCCTTTCTTATTATCATGTTGTTCCTTTTCTTTTCAATCACAAATCACAGTATTGTCTCAAAAATATGTTGCCTCACTATCCCATTGTACATTCAAACTCATTATGTGATGATATTTACAGACAATGTTCCAGGGGGTTTATCGAAGCGTTGTAGCAGTCATGAAAGTTATGGATATCAAATATAAATGGAGCCGTATATAAAACCACATTACCGTTTAAATAAGTTATACAAAGTATGAAAAGTAAGGGTGCAAGTACATCTATATATAACTGTATGCATAATTATTGGGTATACGCTAGGTATAATTATGATTAGAGCGTTGACAGTACACATACCAGAGGGTAACATTTCACCGAGGTATGCATTGTCGAACTACGATCAAGTAGGCTCGTTAGATTGAGTTGGAATTACATCTAACAAAACCTCAGTACTTTTAAAAGTACATAAAAGTTATATTTATTTTAAAAAGTACAGCTATATATTAACTTCATATATAATTATACATGCAGTATAATTAACCCCCTGCGATGGGTGTATGCTGAGAGGGTTGACAGGGCCGGGGATTCTATTTCAAGAGTTGGCATGTCAAGGGACGACTCATCAAGACTTGTCAGATTGAGCTGAAATATATCTCCCAAACCTCAATATTATCCTTTAAATAAGTTATGTAAAAAAATACAAGTACATAAAATAACTTCCAAATTATTAACAACAAGATGATTAACGGCTAATGCTTAGTATATATATGAATTAGAGGTTTGACAGTACCCATACGAGAGGGTAACATTTCTACAAGATAAGGCTTGTCAGTTTGGGTATGAATAAATATACCTACCAAACCTCAATATTACCCTTTAAAATAAGTACTATATCAAAAGAAAAGTACAGCTATATATAATACATGCAGTGTGATTCACCACTAGAGATTTATGGTGCACATGCCAGAGGGTAGCATTTCACAAGAGGTATGCGTTGTCGACCCATCCAGGCTTGTACCGTTCCTAAATATAGATGTGATGTAATGTTGGCGGAGTTTGTTGGCAATGCCGACTGACATATGACACACGAGACATTGCTTGCCTGAGATGATACACACCAGCTCTGGGGAATTCCCCTGGTGATGTATTTTACCACATGTAGTGGTTAGCTATGGGGGCAGGAGCCCCCAATACTTTCATCCAAAACACTAAAAGACCACAAGGATCAACAGAGAGATATACATTGAACATAAGGAGTACACACCCCCCCCCCCCCCCCAATTAGTGGGCTTGGCCCCCAATCATTTAGCTCATGTACCCCACTGTATACTCGTATCACGGATCCAAGTCATGTATTATCTTACCAAATAATGACCCCCATCCCCCCCCCCCCACCCCTCAAAATGAATACATGACTACCCTGGCTATTGTCACTGATGTTTTAGGGATCACGAGTTATGGCTTGTGTCTGGTGGCATTAAATGACCCTATCAAATTCACATATTTGAAAAGGACACGAGGATTCTATGCAGTATCTTACACAAGCACTTGGCCAGATTATCTGGGACAAAAGTAAAAGCTATACTGACCAGTCGGATATTTCGCTGATATTTTTGGGAAAATAAGAAAAAAGTTGCCAAGAATTAGGAAAGTAATTTAAAATTGCTGATGAGAAAATCAAACTAAGTTTAATAATTGTTTGGCAAGTGAAATGCCTGGAGTTGTAAAATTGTATAAGTTCCGCAATGCATGCTAATGACTTAGACACTTACTGGTTTCATTTTAAGGTATGGGGTAATGATTGGGGTTTTGTACTGATAGAAATTGGAAAGTTGGATATAAATATACGGGTATGTTTGGAGTGTACCAAAAGGAAAGCATAGCAACTATCAACATCTTGCCTTAAAGTTTGGGGTATGATGGGGATAGAAATTGAAAGCTGGATATTAAATATAGACGTATGATTGGGGGTGTTGTACCAAAAGTTGAAAGCTGGCACTCTTCAACATCTTGCTAAACGTATGGGGTATCTGTTCGGTTGTACTGAAGAAATCAAAAGCTGGATAATCGCTACAAGGCAGTAGGGGGTTTGATAGGGGGTGTCTACACGGTGATGAAAGCTAGCAACTTATCAACATCTTGCTTAAAGTATGGGGGTATCGATAGGGGGTTCTGTACTGATAGAAATTGAAAATTGGATACACGCTACAAGTCTGTATAGGGGTATGATTGGGGGTGTGTGACCTACTGATAGTGAAAGCTGGAGATAATCAACATCTTAGCCAAAAATATAAATTAATCAGTCCAATCAAAAGGGCATGCATACATGAAACCTAACAAAAGACCACATGGCAATTTATGTAATTTTAACATCTTGAAGGTACATGTGGGGATTTGTTACAATGAGTTATAAATATTAAGTATCAAACAAAAGCACACAAACCTCTGATGGTAAAAACAGTTATCAACACTAAATACACCTTGGAATATTACTGTGAGTGCGAAAGGTAGAATTAATGCTAACTTCAATGATATATTGCTAAATGTACAGATCTCTTGCATTTTTTAAATAGTAAACAATTAAATAGTTAGACCAAACATACATGTACATTGAATATACAAAAAGTAGCTCTTAATTACATTGAATATAAATACTCCATTAAAACAGATTAATACAATTTTTTTAAATGTGAAAAAAGAGAAAGTACATATAAAAAACGAAAGTTCCACATGACTGAGGTAAATGTAACACATAGTTCTTATGTATACAACTAATGCTAAGTTGCAAATAATTGCAAAAATATAATTGAGTCAATTCATTCATTTGGGGTACATGCCTATCCAGTATTAAAATTACATGTATTTTATGCAAATATAATATAGCTCACATTTTAATTAAACTTTTTTTTTCTTTTCCAATGAGGAATATGGAAAGGTAATTTGTTAACAAGTATTTTAACTACCTGCAATTAAATAGGGTTGACTGTTTTTAGATGTAGTACCTTTAATATAATTATATATCAAAGACTAAGATTACAATCAAAATACAAAGAAATTAAGCATAAAAAATCTCCTCCACCAATGTTCACTATCAATATTCAATAACATTTGACTGGCTACCAAAGCGTGTGTATATGTTCACGAGAAAAAACAACATGACCATGCACTAGTATGGCTTTTCATAAACAAAATAAATTTAAAACAAATGTTTTGGAGTTGTGACGGTAACGTGATATTAAACTCTCTTAGACAATCGTTGCATCACCCTCTATTAATAGTAATACACATAATCGGTTCACTGCCATTGATTACAATAAATTAAAACACACATATTTGCAACCAATTAACGGATTATACACCTGAACAATATGCAGGACAATCATTTCATTGGCCAGTCAAAATCCTATATCCCAGTCACACATGCACATACAGCCTTTTCCAATAAGGAACAATAAGAGGGGGTGGGGGTGGCGGGGGGGGGGGGGGGCATGCAAATCATTCATGTATTTTGTATTTTTTAAACTTTTGTATCTTTTTTATTTTCTTCAAATTAATGGGCAGCCCCCCCCCCCCCCCCCCACCCCAACTATAAGTTCCATTATAATAAAAACAAATACATACTGTGTGGCACGAAAAACACAGTTCTGCCAAGTATGTTTACGTATCAAATGTATTGCCACGGAATAGCCAAGAAATTGCCACCAAATAGCCCCTGTTCAT
>JBAMJV010004468.1:0-17500 GCA_037951105.1 Echinarachnius parma
CATCCCCACTTAGCTTTAAAACGATTGTCCCTCCCCTCCCCCAATATTTTGACAAACAATACATCATAAACTAACAGGGGCGTAGACAACGGGGGGATGAGGGGGATGCATCCCCCCACCTCACAAGGTGGGGGGGATGACATGTACAATGACCAACACAAAAAAATGACCCAAAAATGGTTGTAAGGGGGGGGTTTGAACCCCCCTTTTCACATTTTAGCTTGTCTCGAGACTACTTTTAAGTGGTCTTGACCGTCTAAAACCTGGTCTCGACCAACTAAAACCTGGTCAAAACCGACTAAAACCCGATCTCGGTACCGAAAATTGTCAAAGATCTCCGGTATTGGGTTCGAAAATTGTGAAAGTATTTGGTCCCCCCCCCCCCCCCCCCCCCCCCCCCCACTGAGAGGGGTTTTCAACTTTGCAGGAACCTGGTCTCGTCTTGATAATTTTGAAAGTACCTGGTCTCGGCTTCGAAAATTGCTCGAACCCCCCCCCCCCCCCCCCCCCCCCCCCCCACTGAGAGGGTTTTCAACTTTGAAGGTACTTGGTCTCGGGCTCGAAAATTGTGAAAGTACTTGGTCTCGACTTCGTAAAAATTTACGGACACCCCCCCCCCCCACTGAGAGGACTGCCAAGCAATTGTCTTGGTCTCAAAATATTTGGGCAGTTGGTCTCGGCAACGAACAAATTAGTCTTGGTCCGGTGAACTGAACGGCAAATCATCCCCCCAGGTGTAAGAACCTGTCTACGCCACTGTAAACTAAAAGGGAATCTTAAAAAAGAAAAGATATATGATGCTTACAAGCATAGGCACACTTTTATTTCCATAGGGCCGGGGTCCTTTTCCCCGAATTCCATTAGTCTCATTCTCACCTGACGAGCAAAACAAATAGTTGTTAAGATTTTACCCTTACCAAATTATATTCTTTGTATAACTTTCACGAATAATTTATGACTTGATTTTCCCAAATATAACATGCTTTCGTCTGAGTATGACTTAAGTTTACCTGAATACAAACGCCACTGCTTTTAGCCAATGTATTGCTGATCTATCTTTACATTTCTTAAATCGAAAGCAGTAATTTGAAAATTGCCTGCCCTTTCACGAATTCGAATGACCGAAGGGACGTCTGCGTAATCTACGTGCCAATTTAAATGACCACTGATGAAAGGGTATGCTCTTTGTGCGAATTCACTTGCTCCGGGCGTGATTTTGAATGACTATTTGCGAATTCGAATGATGCTTTGGTACGGCGATCGCAAATCGCGCGAATTCGTTTGCTCCTATTATCAATAGACCGCTTCTGTAATGTATGCAAATATAGGTTTTCCCGCTCAATTTTGCACTTTTCTCAATCGAATTCATTTAGGGGCATTCGAATTCGCGCGTTGCCGCAGTATCGTTGGTATCGGTTTTTCTAATTCCGAATAAGTGCAAGCGAATTCATGCATACGCATACGATTTCGCGAATAGACACAGAAGTTCATTTATGGGCAATCGATTTCGCGAATGTGCAGCCAAATGTAAACTTGGTTCATACAATTTAACGCGGCATGGCCGGTCATGCCTAATGAGCACGTTTGGAGCATTCGATTTCATTTCGGGCAAACAATTGTAACATTCCGTCATTCGTTTTAGATAACGCGGATGCTATGTACATGTATGTACATTTGTGTATATGTAGGGGAGGGGGGGGGGGGGGTACTTTCGGGGCCTTGGACTTTCATGGGAGACATATGTATGCATTTCTCAGTCGTCCGTAAATATACATACAAGTCTTCGTCCTGTTTTAATTGTCTGAATATATATATAATTATGATATGACACACGAAACTGGGAACAATAATGTTTTATATACTTTTGCCCTGGAAAGGACATTGTGCGGTTTGTTACGTTTGAACATTTTTACAAAATGATGTATTTACATGTATTTTGTTATCATCAAGGTTTTCCAATTGTAATGTCATCTACATCCCCATTTAGCTTTAATGAACATTGATATACGCTTTAGCACGGAGCTATATAGGAGGCACAATCACCCCTCCCCACCCCTAATAAGTTGACAAACAATACATCATAAGCCAAAGGGGAATCTTTATAGAAAACAAAGATATACATGAAGCTTATAAGCATTTTATTTTATATATTTCCAGATGGCCAGGGTCCTTTTCCCCGAATTCCATTTTCTCATTCTCACCTTACAAGCAAAATTTACCTTTATCAAAATTATATTCCTTTTATAAATTTCACGAATAATTTATGACTTGATTTTTCCCAAATATAACATGCTTTGTCTGAATATGAATTAAGTTTACCTGAATACAAACGCCACTGCTTTTAGCCAATTTATTGCTGATCTATCTTTACATTTCTTAAATCGAAAGCAGTAATTTGAAAATTGGCTGCCCTTTCACGAATTCGATTGACCGAAGAGACGTCTACGTATACTACGTGTCAATTTGAACGACCATTGACGAAATGGTATGCGCTTTGTGCGAATTCGTTTGCTCCGGGCGTGATTTTGAATGCCTATTAACGAATTCGAATAATGCTTTGGTACGGCGATCGCAAATCGCGCGAATTCGTTTGCTCCTATTATCAATTCGATTGACACAATCGCGAAATTGAGCGGGAAAACCTATACTATGCGTATGACGTCAGACATCCCGTCGTCAAGCTTAACCAAAGTAACTAGGTCCGGCAAGCTAGCTTGCCGGACATGGTTACTTTTGTTAAGCTTGCCAACGAGGAGTCTGACGTCATACGCATATTATTTGCATACATTACAGAAGCGGTCTATTGGATTGACACAATCGCGAAATTGAGCGGGAAAACCTATAGCTTAATTGATTCTGTTTGGTGTGTTTTAGAAAATTCTGGAATGGTAGTTGCCAAAAATAACTCGGGATAATGTTTATGGAAAAGCATGTTATACCAGATCAATTTAAGTAATTGGCAATTATATTTTGTTTCCAAGTTAACTCAACTTATTTAGTTTTTTATTAAATATTGAATGAAGTTCCCTGTTCATGTATTGATAATACAAGACCAAAATTTAACCATCATAACAAGGAGGGGAAGAGAAGAAAAAAACTATTCAAGGCACAAAACAAGAAAAAGAAATAAAAGTAGACGTAATAAAACAGAGGTAGTTATAACAATATGGTAGCATTATAGTATATAGAAGGAGTAGTCCTAAACTCGTTTTTACTACACTTCGCCTCGCGCTTCCACATATTTTGTCGGAGCGCAGTAGGCATTAGGAGCGTAGTGCAGTCGTCGCTCGGTGTCTTCATCTCATTACCTGAAACGTAACAATATTTCCATTACTCCAAATGTGTCTCCCAAACCCAAATGTAACTTTAACCCTAAATCATTTACCCTTACCCTAATTATAATCCATAATCCTAAGTCAATACCTCTCAATTAAAAAAATAATAATTGCTAGTAGGAAAAATGAGAGAAGACCAAATTGGTATAGACCAAGCTGGAAGTTACCGGGCTATCAACAAGACTTACCAATGGGGACACTGGTAGTTCCGACACTTTCCGGTACAGATCCCGTAGTCGTTGAGGTCGTCGATGAGAGCGTAGTCAATGAAGTTGGCGATGCCGTCAGCATGGACGTTGACATAGACGTTGACAAGGATGTTGGCGAGGAGGAGGATGAAGAGGGGGATGTGACTGGCGACAAGGACGTCGACACGGACGTTGACGCGGACGCTGACAAGGTTGTTGGCGAGGAGGTGGATGCAGTAGGGGGTGCGTCCGACGTCGACCACCCACGAGGGGATGTCTGGGGTGAAGCAGAGTCAGACAGCGATGGTGAGGTTCTAGCCGATGAACGAGTCCCGAGTCCGTCACTTGACGATGACGGCAACGACGACGGCGATGTTTCAGAAGAACGGGTAGTCTCTGGTTCATCAGGGGATGTCATCCGCGATGTCACGTTAGGTGACGATACGCCGTCTGTGGAAAACCAACCAAGATGAGTTGGTGATGACGTCGGTGATGACGAAGGTCCTGGTACGAGTGTCGTTGGTGGCGGTGAAGTAGCGATCGACTGGCTCTCAGATGACGCTTGAGACGTCGATGTTGTTATATTGGCAGGCAAATCTGTAAAGGAAGTGCGGAATACATCGGTCATATCTCCTAACAGATAACCATGGTAACCGTGATCGTGATAATATACAAATAAGTATAGACAGCACTGACAGATGTATGTATGCAATGTATTGTGATTGAAAATAGCTATTTGAGTTTATGTGAAATAAAATGTTAAAAATGCTCGTAATTTTCAAATAATCATTTGAGGACCAATAACAATTAGTCTTCCGTTTTGAGATATATGATTCACGCGCCATATCATTAAAAAAAAACGGCAATGTTCGGGCAAAGACTCTTCAAGATCGTGCAAAAACATCTCATTTTGGGGCCCAACTATTATCATTTTCGGGCTGGGTCGGGTTTACGGGAATTTTAAAGTAAAATATTCTACTTTTCTGGAAAGTCATAATTTAAGACAGAATCAGTCGACATTCGGAATGCTCCCCAGGGAGTGGAGATGATTCACACAATGTATGCTGGTTTGTAATGTATCCCATTGTAAAGCGCTAAGAGATGATTATCAATCATATCAGGCGCTATAAAAATCGAGTATATTATTATTATTATTATTATTATTATTATTATTATTATCATTATTATTATTATTATTATTATTATTATTATTATTATTATTATTATTATTATTATTATTATTATTATTATTATTATTATAGGTTTTCCCGCTCAATTTTGCACTTTTCTAAATCGAATTCATTTAGGGGCATTCGAATTCGCGCGTTGCCGCAGTATCGTTGGTATCGGTTTTTCTAATTCCGAATAAGTGCAAGCGAATTCATGCATACGCATACGATTTCGCGAATAGACACAGAAGCTCATTATGGGCAATCGATTTCGCGAATGTGCAGCCAAATGTAAACTTGGTTCGTACAATTTAACGCGGCATGGCCGGTCATGCCTGATAAGCACGTTTGGAGCATTCGATTTCATTTCGGGGCAAACAATTGTAACATTTCGTCATTCGTTTTAGATAACGCGGATGCTATGTACATGTATGTACATTTGTGTATAATATGTAGGGGGGGGGGGGGGGGGGGTACTTTCGGGGCCTTGGACTTTCATGGGAGACATATGTATGCATTTCTCAGTCGTCCGTAAATATACATACAAGTCTTCGTCCTGTTTTAATTGTCTGAATATATATATAATTATGATATGACACACGAAACTGGGAACAATACTGTTTTACTTTTGCCCTGGAAAGGACATTGTGCGGTTTGTTACGTTTGAAAATTTTTACAAAATTATGTATTTACATGTATTTTGTTATCATCAAGATTTTCCAATTGTAATGTCATCTACATCCCCATTTAGCTTTAATGAACATTGATATACGCTTTAGCACGGAGCTATATAGGAGGCACAATCACCCCTCCCCACCCCTAATAAGTTGACAAACAATACATCATAAGCCAAAGGGGAATCTTTATAGAAAACAAAGATATACATGAAGTTTATAAGCATTTTATTTTATATATTTCCAGATGGCCAGGGTCCTTTTCCCCGAATTCCATTTTCCTCATTCTCACCTTACAAGCAAAATTTACCTTTATCAAAATTATATTCCTTTTATAAATTTCACGAATAATTTATGACTTGATTTTTCCCAAATATAACATGCTTTGTCTGAATATGAATTAAGTTTACCTGAATACAAACGCCACTGCTTTTAGCCAATTTATTGCTGATCTATCTTTACATTTCTTAAATCGAAAGCAGTAATTTGAAAATTGGCTGCCCTTTCACGAATTCGATTGACCGAAGAGACGTCTACGTATACTACGTGTCAATTTGAACGACCATTGACGAAATGGTATGCGCTTTGTGCGAATTCGTTTGCTCCGGGCGTGATTTTGAATGCCTATTAACGAATTCGAATAATGCTTTGGTACGGCGATCGCAAATCGCGCGATTTCGTTTGCTCCTATTATCAATTCGATTGACACAATCGCGAAATTGAGCGGGAAAACCTATATTATTATTATTATTATTATTATGTCACATAGTGAACACAAGCGTATTATATTTGGACAGTAAGGAGGCGATTAACGTTGAAGGATGATTATACAAGCCTTTCGACCTCCCCCCCCCCCCCCCCCCCACCACCCGCGTCCATGTAAACTGTGCCCGTACACCTACATGTATAACAAGACTATACATGTGAGCGCTATTGAAAACAAAAATGAAAGAAACTTCGTTTTCATTGTCAGTTGGCCGAGTGAAAAAAATGCCGAGTCGAGAGAAAATGCGTTTGCGAATCCTTTTTTCTTTCAAACGAACACGTTTCGCTTTTCAATTGTCTATATAGCATACCAACGAAAGAAAACAGAAACATGCTGTTGTTGTTGGTAGTGATCATGGTGATGGTGATGGTGATAATGGTGGTTGTGGTGATGTTGGTGGTGGTGGTGGTGATGGTGTTGTTCTTGATGATGGTGGTGGTGGGGGTGATGGTGTTGTTCTTGATGATGGTGGTGGTGGGGGTGATGGTGTTGTTGGTGTTGTTGGTGATGTTGTTATTACTTTTGTTGCTGTATCTTGATAATATGAATCGAAATCACACAGAAACCGTTGTTTTCTCCCGGTTTTGTTTTTCTTCATAAGAACTACACTAAAGGGATAGCGCATCAAAAAGGTTTGTCGTGAGGTAGGGAAAAACTAAGTGAAATATTTGCAAAAGCACACAACTTTAAAGAAAGAAAAAACCTTGTTAAATCAAAATTGGTCAGAAACAACTGAAATATTTATCAATATAACCGATAGATATATATGATGGGGAGTAACATTTATTCAATGATTACAAAAATGGTTAATCAACAATAGCAAGGTCTTTTTTTCAAAAATATCAAAACAATGGAGGATCACACCTGTCCATTCAAATGAAATGAGTACGTACACTTTAAACAGAGATGTGGGGCAAGTAACTTATGACATCATTCTGACTTTTTGTTACGAATAAACTCTGAAAATACACAATAAAACAGGCCCTGGCAATGAAAACATCAACATACTACGGGTCTGTCTTTGAGGCATGAAGCTTGTCCGTTTCATGTGTCCCCGGCAAATTAGAACAAGGAGATAAAATTATGACATGTTAGATATCGCCCAACTGGTTGACCAAGGATGATATCGGTTTTTGAAGATCATTGAATTACCGTATAGTTCTTGAAAAGGATTTATACCAAGTTTCATGCTTTAAAAATGGCGCAAACTGTGGTTTCGACAAATAAACATGTGTGCAATGGAATTCCCCTTATTGTTACATTCGGATGAAATTAAAACCTACAACTTTCACATTTATCTTACTTTGATTACTTTTTATTGCGATAAAAATGAAGAAGACCATATTTGTAATGAAAAATTATGCCATGCTATGAATATTTCATTTGTTTTATATGCTCATCAACACTTATGTGGTAGAGTGAATGTTCCAATTTTGCTACTTTTGAAAACAGACCTTATTGTGGTTAATTGACCGTGTCTAGTCATGCATGACTGAATCGTTTCCCAATTCTGAAGAGGGTCATTCTCTCTTTAATTTGATATACAATATTATACATTTCATCGTAAATAGAAATAAGATATTTGGTCTTAAACAAGTGTCCTGTTTCTTGTTTTGCTATATGATTAGTCCAGTTTGGACAGCGGCGAATAATTTATTGTCTCCCTGTCCGCTCTTTCCCGCTAGATGGCGACAAACCCCTACGAGACTGAAAATATCGGCGAATAATTAATTTTCTCCCTGTCCAGTCTTGCCCGCTAGATGGCGACAAACCCCACATGTACTTACGAGACTTTTTACGATTCACTTTATAACGAGAAAGACCTCAAATAGCCCGGTGTCGGCGCATAATCTGTCTGGGCGGATAGCCTGTCTGGGCCACAGGATATCCTGACGGATTCGTCAGCTTGTGCTAGGATTAGCTGATTGGGGACGTATTATTCTGTATAACGTTGCCCCGTCGAAGCATAATCAGTCTGCCGGATACTGTGTCCTCATTCGGTTTATGTATAACACATTTCGCTGATCTATACATACATAACCTAACCCTAACCCTAACCCTAAACCATAACCCTAACCCTAGCCCTAATGTGGTGGCTATAGGTCAGATTAGTGGCTATAGGTCAGATTTAGTGGCTATAGGTCAGATTTAGTGGCTATAAGTTAGATTTATTGGCTACATAAGTACGGTGTATATGTAAACAAGAGGGGTCCACTAAAAAGCATTGCTTGTACAATTGTGGACCCCTCAAAATAGTTAGGAATATTGTACATGTATATTTAAATAACTCATTCTAGACTACAAAAAAGAACTATAGATAGGGAAGTTAAAGAAATCTATTAAATTTAAAGCCTGGGGTGTTTCACAAAGGTCCTACGTTGAACTTAACTCTAAGTTGGACTTAAAAAGTATGGAAAGCCATTTGTAGCCTTGGAATAAAATAAATTCATAAGCAAACATGCAAGTATTTTAGACTTTTTGTACATTTCACATGAAGAACATGAAATGTCCTTGATAATAGAACATCATTAATGATTTGAAACAACATTTTACGCCTTTTTAAAGGAATAAAAAAAATAAAAAAATGCAACTAACGTCATTCCATACTTTTTAAGTCCAACTTATATAGTTAAGTTCAACTAAGGATCTTTGTGAAACACCACCTGGTCACATATCACCGAAACGCGTAAACGGATGCACGATGAATAGAACATTTGCCAGAACAAAATAAGTTTCCGGTGGCGAAAGTCGTCTCCATTGCTTCATGTACAAACAAAAAACATTCTCGTGCATTGCCTGACAAGGACGATCAAGAAGCGCATGCGAACGAAGACGAACGGATTGAAAATGTAACTCTCGGTCGGGCATCCGTTTACGCAACGTGATATGTGACCGGGCTTTTTAAAATCACAATACAAATATATTAACATAGTTACGATCAATCGTTACGTCACGAAGGTCAAGTAGGGTCACAACGCCGACGAAGGCTGTAAATGACAGCCGAACATGTCGGAAGTAATTATTTGTATTGTGATCGTAAGTAGGGTACCACCACCCAAAAATAACACTCTTATAAATGAAAGTTAACATCATTAGTAGTCCATTCCATCAACAAGTTCACAAAAATATGTTTTCAGAAAAAAATATATAATTGGAAAACGCATCATCATTTTAAAGCATGCGTTCATGGGTCTGAATGTACGAAGACTACATGTACGATATCACAAAATGGTACCAAAACATGTAACTAGTATTGTGTTGTTCTTTGCCTGGTGGTCCCCTTTAAAAACGCTAATTCTTATGAAATACCAATACACCCCCCCCCCCCCAAAAAAAAAAAAAAGAGAAGAAGAAAAAAAGAAAAAAAGAAGAAGAGTGGGAAACAACAAAAATGTATGAGCTAAGACTTGTTAATTCTAACGTTCAAAAACTAATTTATACATCCATTTTAATTTTTCGCTGCGCGCTTCGCGCGCAAACAGATTATTTCAGTTCGTTGTGTAACTTGCGTATGGTCTGGGGTTAGTACTTTTTCTGTACCGGGCCACGTAGTTCTCGTGTAGGCTGGCATTGCTCTGGCTGCTTGTGTGACGTGCACCAAATTGCACCATTTCAAGTAAATGCAAAATCTTCCCGTGGGAGGGGGAAACCGCCTCACAAACCCTCCCCCTCTGGCTCTGCCCCAGCCCTCGGTCGCTTCGCTCCCTCGGGACTCATTCTTGGCTGTAGGCTATGTTGTTGGATCATACATAATATGGCATATGGTTTATGTTGGAACTGTATATGCCACTAAATACAATATTCGTGTGTGTGTTGGGTGCATATTTATAAGTGTGTCAATTATTTGTTTTCTTCGTGAAAATATATTTAAAATTGTTGGTCGATCAAATCATAACACGCTTTCCCAGATACAGTTTATCTTAAGCCTGAATTTCCTATCTAGGTATGCATCAGATTGCACAATTTCAAGTCCAAATATGCAAAAGCTCCCTACCGTGGGAGGGGGACGCCCTCCTTCCCCCCCCCCCCCCCCCCCCCCCCCGCTCAGTCACTTCGCTCCCTCACAATGTCTCACTCTAACCTCTGGCTCAAGTTGGCAACCCTGTGAGTGTGGTTGAGCATGAGCCCCTACACAAATAAATCGTGAGCCCCCTTAGGTATTTGCCCCCCCCCCCCCCCCCCCAATCCCAAACTGCTTCCGGCGCGCCTGGGTTCGACCACTGCCGTGGGTTCGACCCATTGAAGTATAACTTCAATGGTTCGACCCCAACCGCCGCTGCAGCACGTGTGTAAAGGCCGGTGTCGGCGCATAATATGTCTGGGCGGATAGCCTGTCTGGGCCGCAAGATATGCTAGCATATCCTGACGGATTCGTCAGCTTGTGCTAGGATATGCTGTCGGACGGATAGACTGCTCCTAGAGACAAGCTATGCTAGTACAGACTGCCCTCATACTAGAGGCAAGGTGGTATTATAAGGACATTTTGGCCAACATTTGGCCTAATTATAGTAATGGCAATATCGTGTATTATGCTCCACCACTGCTATAACTGTATAATCTCGATTTTTTGTAAATCATTATAATTCATTTGTAATGTTTTGTTGGAAGCAAGAATAAATTGAATTGAAATTGAAACTTACCCGGGTTTACGCAAAGGGAAATAACGCGGACTACGATTGTCGCGTTGTTTCCTCTGCCACAGCTTGGTAGCTTAAGCGGGATTGAGATGCGCTTCAAGACCTGCTGAATGCTCTTACCGTCCCGGATAACTACGGGGCAGGGCTGGGGTCGAAGCGCTTCGCATCTCCCCAAGTTCTGCTGTTGTGCCGAAACTGAAATAAAAAGCACATTATGGAAGTGTTCTGAAAATACATGTTATTAATCAGCACAGGAATCGGTTATTTTCTCCATCAAAAATGCTTTTATACCCAAGGCTGGATTACGATGGTTCAAATTCAATTTAAAGGGATAGTTGAGTTTTTTAATAGAGGGCGCTACACGAAATAATTTGTTTGTGAGATAATGAAACACTGAGTGTCAAACTTGAAAGAGCATTCATTTCTAATGACAGAATAAACGTTATTTGTTCAAAATCTGTTCAGAAATGGTTGGAGTATCCATAAACATAACCATTTGTAATAATTGTGGGCTCAACAAATCCACCCCCCCCCCCCCTCTTTGACCAAAAAAATGACTGTTTTGGGGGTTTGAACCCCCCCCCCCCCCCTTTTGAAATTTTAACTGGTCTTGAGACCAAATTTTAGCGGTCTCGACCGTCATTATCGATGGTCTCGAAAAGTGCGAAAACCCCTGGTCTCGGCCTCGAAAACGGCGATTTTTTTTTTTGTGGTCACGGCATTGAAAATGTTTGGTCTCGGCATTAACAAATTTCTACGACAACCCATCCCCCCCCCCCCCCCCCCCCCCCACGCTTACAGGATTTTCAACCACTGGGTCTTGGTCTCGGCTTCGAAAATTGTGGACCGGACCTGGTCTCGGTCTTGAAAATGTCAACAATTTGTGGTCTCGCTTTCGAAAATTTTCTACGACTACCCCCCCCCCCCCCCCCCCCCCCCCACCACCCGGTACGCCACTGATTACAGCAATACAACATGTAAACAAACATCAATTATAACAAATTGGGTACGGGGGTGGACGGGGGTTATAAATAAAGTTTTATATATGCAGTTACCATGATAACTGGAAGGATAATAACGACGTTACAGTTTCAAATGTTAAACAAAAATCGCTTTGGCTGTATATACAAAAGGTAATACAATACTCATAAAAATAATATTAGAGTCAATATCATTAAATCGATATGCTTATAATGCACATTTACCCAGGAAATATTGAATGTGAGGATTTTGAGGTCATATATGGACAGACATTAAGATACCAAACTCAATATTATTATTAAAATGTATTTGATTTGTATGATATAAACAAATTATGATACGTGGCATATAGGTATCAGTGCAGTGTATGTATGATTTCTTGTATTGCTCGATAGATTCAACTGAAATTCAACTGAATAGTTATTACTCCACCATGCTCGAAAGGTATAGAACATTAAAAACAACTAGGTAAAAAGCCTGTTATCATTCAAAAAGAGCCATTAAAACACAAAAGGGCGCTTTTTCAAAAAGCATTGGTTTCAACCTTGTTCATACAAAATTATGCATGTGATGTTTTGTTGAAATAATGATTGAATAGAGTGATCATCAACAACTATTTAAAAAACTCTTTTGACAATTTTTGAAAGGGCGTAAACATTTTTTAAATTAAAAAAAATAATCGAATAAATCTGGGCCCCAGATTTATTCCGATTTGATATGTTTACTAATACATTTATCCGTTTCTGAACCGATTTTGATCAAATAAAGTTTATTCTGCCATTAAAATTGTCATTTCGTGCAGCGCCCTCTATACCAAAACTGAACTACCCAACAATCAAACTACCGAGTAATACATTTTTCTTGTTCGAGTATGGCATATGAGTATGACTGGGAAATCGTGTCATGATAAATTCCGTCCTGATATATCATACATTTGGCGTAATTTCTATGTTGTACTCCCTCGTCATACAGTAACTATGATTTTATTTATTTCCTTTTTCTCTCTCGCTCTCTCTCTTTCTGATATTCACAGCACAGTTCAGTTTACAAGTGGTATGTATTCATTGTGAAGCAGTGGACGGTGTGGCGGAGAGCGGAACACCATTAGTTATTCATCAGCTGGCGTATCCAGGATTTTCTAAGGGGGGGGGGGGCTTACACCTTCGAGTGCGAAAGCGAGAGCCCCTTCCGGTGTGAAGTAAAGGGGGCGGAACCCTGGAAGCTTTTGTTTTTTAGCTATATAAAGCCCAACAATTAACTGTCAAATGTAAATACTACTTCATCATATCTATGACTTTTATTCATTTACCCTCTTTTCTCTTTCTCTCTCCCCCTCCCAATCTCCCCCCCCCCCCCCCCAACCTCTCTCTCACTTGCTTATATTCATAACACAGTAACTGTTGTGTTTATACATTGTATGAATCAATTGTGACGCAGTGGTGTGGTGGAGACCGGAAGACCATTAGTTATTAATATGCTGGCGTTATAGCCGGGATTCTCTGAGGGGGCTCACATCTTCGAGCTCGGGTGTGGGGTCAAGGGGGCGGAACCCCCGGAAGCTTTTGGTTTGAGCTAGTAAAAGCCAAACAATTTAACTTACGAGTAAAAAAAAAAGCAAGCAACAAGA
Organism: Echinarachnius parma; assembly: GCA_037951105.1. Lineage (NCBI taxonomy): Eukaryota > Metazoa > Echinodermata > Echinoidea > Clypeasteroida > Echinarachniidae > Echinarachnius > Echinarachnius parma. The sequence goes on from JBAMJV010004468.1 coordinate 13,378, forward strand.
ACAAAAAAAACGAGTCTTAAGGGGGGGGGGGGGGCTCTCGGGTCCATTAGCCCCTTCTCCCTCGTTATACGCAACTGTTTGCAGCTATGGTTTATACTCTTTCTTTTTTTTCTACCATGTATTGCTTTGTTTTGTTTTCCTTTTCGAGGGGCCATTTTTGTTTCAATGGTGTGTTTCTGTGCCAACGCGTCAATCGATTATTGCTGTTCAGTCCGTCAGGTGAGAAAAAGAAGGGCCTTAAAAGTGACAGATATTACCCAAAATTACATTTTAGACTTCAATCCTATACCAAAATCATTGTAAGATATGTCCAAATGATGTGTGAAAGTTTAATTGAAAGAGAACACTTCTTTCTTGGTTAAAAAAACGAAAATTTGCGTCAGCTTTTATAACGAATTACTGTATAACATGTATAAGGTTTATGACAGTTCATTAACGCTCTTGAGCTGAATGATTACCAATTATAGATAACGTCATACTAAAGGGGCATTTAAAAAAATCTAACCCTATTTTATTCTTCTCTTATCATAAGCCAAACAACACAGTATAGAAGAGGAATGTGGAAGCTCCAAGTACTTTTCGTGGAATTAGACACTTACAGGATTCTTAACCAATGGTCTTGGTCTCGGCCTCAAAATTGTTTGGTCGGTCCTGGTCTCGGCCTCGAAAATTTGTTAGGTACTTGCTCTCGGCTATGACAAATTTTCTACGGACCCCGCCCCCCCCCCCCCCCCCGCTTACAGAAATGTTGCTGACGAAATACCGCCCCCCCCCCCCCCCCCCCCCCCACCCTTGAACAAATCATGGGTACACCAGAAATGACTTGCGTCCTTCTCCTTCTCAACCGACGAATTAGACGTCGAGTGGATTCACTTGAACAAAATGCATATTATAGCTTTGGTGGCTTGTATCGGTACGTTTGTTATGTGAATTATACATTATTATTAACAATTAGGCCTATATGTTTATGGATAGTCATAATTATAATGAATGATTTCCACTTCGATTCTGATATGAAAGTAATGACCCTTTTGTATACTAGTTTAAATTCTATTTAAATTAACAACAAAATTATACTCATTTCAGACTCGAGTTTAAATCCTAGTAATTAAAAGTACCGTTGAGTATTGGTATTTCCCAAAGTGCCCCCCGATATTTTTGGTGAGATAATGAAAAACTGACTGCCAAATTTGAAAGAACATACAATTTTTATGACAGAATAAACTTAATTGGATCAAAATCGTTTCAGAAACAGCTGAAATATCCATAAACATCTTTTTATTCAAAAGTTCTTTGCCAGTAGATATTTTGACTTTTTAGAAAAATTTAATAAATGCTTAAAGACTACTTTAAACAAAATCTGAATAGGTTTTTAAAAAGTTGTTGATGATATCTATATTGAATCATTATTTTAACAAAACATTAAATGCACACATTTGTATGAAAAATAGCTCAAACCAATGATTTTTTAAAGAGCGCCCTCCTGAGTTGTAACGGCTCTTTTTGAATGATAACAGGGGTTGTACTTAGCCGTTTGGAATTGTATACTTTTTTAGCATGGTGAAATTATAAATATTATTTTGTACCGTAATGGTGCAGGTTTTGGTTACTAAAGTTAAGTTTGACAAATGCTCAACTATCCCTTTAATAAGGGTAATACAACTAACATAGGACTTCCGGTCAACTGTAAACTGGCCGAACAAACTTAATTTCTTCCGCGTTAAATTTGTTCAGTTACCATTATTATAATCTGTAGTTCAAATTCGTTTCTCAGCAAATGAATTCGAATGAACATAATGAAGGTCACGGTCATTTGAGAATCTTTTATGTGCTTGCTTTTTATGACGTGTTGCCTTTTTCTCTGGGTAAAGGGTCTCGTTCCAGCTGCCACTAACTCGACGTCCACTTTTTGCCCACTTTCTGGTCTGAATGAAACTATAGCGAAGATAATTCCTGTCTACAAAGATGGTTCTGCTGATGATGTTTCAGCATTTTCGCCCAATAAATATTATTGTTCTACCTTTATTATCTTATGTTTTTGAAAAATGTCCGTAATAATAGATTGTACGATTACCTGTCTTTGAGTTATAATCTTTCAAATAATCAATATTGTTTACGGGACGCTGCATGCATCGATGGCACTTATTGATGTTATTCATAAACAAATCAACTACTATCGATTCTTATCGGGAAAAAAGTCAATATTGTTTTATTTATTTTGAATTGTTTTGTTTAAGTAAAGCGTTAAATACTAAGGCAAGTCTATTTTGTTGATTAAACTACCATATGATTATAGAATACGTGGCATTTTTTTTTTTAGCAATTACTTGAAATTTATTTGTCGCTTCAAGTTTCAAGCTTCACGCGAACAAATTATCTAATGGCATATAGTTTATAATGTTATTGTGCAAGTTCTTACCAAAACTGTTAAAGTCTTTCCCGTACCAATGTTGGCACATAAGGCGGCGCCTATCTCCGTTTCAATAGCCCTAGGCCACACGTCTACTAAATGTAGCGAAAGTTACAGAAGGGGGCTAGTCCTCTGGTAACTCGTGTGATTAACTTTCCCTTCTCCATTCTATAAATGCCGAGTGTCTGGCTAGAAGGCAGAAGGTACCATTTTTAAAGTCTACCAAAACTGTACTACCCCTTTAATGTACCATTTATAAAAGGTCTATCTTGCATTTTTGCTTTTGAGTATATTTTATTCCAAGGCTACAAATGGCTTACCATATTTTTAACTTAGGATCTTTGTAAAACACGTACCCCTGGCCTGTTGGGCGTTAAGGTTCCCTATAGTGACATAAGAGTATACCCAAGGATAACTACTAACAAGTTCTGGCTACCAGATGGAATAATACACTCTGTAGGATTGGACTGTGTTGACTAACTTGCATTAAGAGAATAGTAGAGTTTTGGTCAAACTAAATGTTAGTAACCAAATCTTACACCATATCATTACAAACTAATTATAATTCCATCATGCCCGAAAGGTAGAAAAAACTTACAAACGTCTATGTTAAAATGCTGGTATCAATTTTTTTAAAGCAGCCGTTAAAACACAAGAGGGCGCTTTCTAAATACATAATGGTTTCATGCATTTGTTGTTAATAACAAAATGTTGAATGTGATAGTTGGTTAAAATAATGATTCAATGGAGAAATCATTAACAACTATTCAAAACCTTTGGTGTTTTGTCGAAAATGTGTAGGACGATGTTATATAATTGTTTTATTATTGAATTGGTGAATAAATGTGGGACTCACATTTATATATTTATTGATATTTCAACTCTTTCTGAACCAATTTTGATCAAATAAAGTTTATTCTAGCCTTAAAGGGACTTAGTATAACATTGTCCAATTCCTCAAAATCCGATTGAAATTCTAGCGGTTCCCTCATACCTTGTTGCATTCTTATTAACATGCACAAGCATGGGACAGGTTTCGTTTTTTTTTCAAAAATGTCCCTTTCGTTAAATAGATATTCACGATTGAAGTGTTCAGATGTCAAATTATCCAATGGATCGTCAGAACCGTGTAATGAGTGCAATGAGTTTGTGAATGTCACTTTGCATTTCTGCTCATTACTCGGCCATATAAAGTCAATTTAACTTGAAATGTTCACACAACACCAAGTGGACATATCATATAACAACAAGATGCACTGTATCAACCACTCATCGCTTTTTGCACATGTCAACAAAGTTACTAGATCCCTATAAAGGGATATAGACCTATATCATAGTTAAGTTTTCGTAAAGAGAGTTCTTTTGGGTCAAACAGAATTTTAGTAACCAAAACCTGCACCATTACATTACAAACTTATACTCATATAAACTCCACCATGCTCGTAATGAATACAAAATTACAAAAAACTTATAAAGTAAAAAGAGCTGTTAACAGTCCAAAGGGTACTTTCTAAAAAATCATTGGCTTCATACCAAGTTTGTTCATTACCTCACAATTTAATTATTTCTTGAAGCGCCCTCTTAAGCAAAACTGTACTATCCCTTTAATAGGGATTCTATTTGATTGAACTTCCACTTGCACATGCACTTGCACATGCACTTGCACTGCACCCATCTGATCAAAGTCATGCATATATACTACACAAAAGCATT
>JBAMJV010004469.1:0-18854 GCA_037951105.1 Echinarachnius parma
TAAAAAGATTGTGCGGCATTCGGTGCATTTGTGACCTAGGCATATCACATGTTCTATATGTTTTTCGGCCGATTTCGTAAGCTTTTCATTCGTTTAGCGTGTCATTCAATTTCACGAAATTGAGCTGAACTTGCAATTTGGGTTCAAATTGCATGATCGAAGATTTAGCTCTTCGATCAAGTGATTTACCACTTTTAGCATTCAATAAAAAAAAAAAACACGCTATTTGCATTCAATTGCGCCAACGGATTTCCGGAGGGCGGTATTACGTAATCACAAATTTACTCGAAATAGAAATACGTTTTAAATCGAATGCAAACAAAATGTTTCCGAATGATCAATATATGAATTATAATACTAAAAAACGATTTTGAACTGCTAAATACAACTGCGGTAACAAAATTGGCGAAATTGAATGCACACAATGCACCCGGTGGACGGGGAGGGGGAAACATGCTTCCCCCCCCCCCCCCCCCATACATTTGAATGTGGAGGTGATTGTCCCTCCTCCCACTTTTTAATATATATATGCATACATTATGTATGTTTGATTCCATAGCTTGAACTATGTATCATATAATATTACTGTCTAGGATATGTACCAAATTGCTCCACTACCTCGCAGTTGTGCCCCTACACCCCCCCCCCCCCCCCCCCCCCCCCCGTCCGTTGACCCTCGCTACGGCACTGGTCTTAAGGGAAGATGTCTTGGGCTAATTGTCTTGGGGGTAATTGTCTTGGAGTTTAATTGTCCAGGGGGTAATTGTCCAGGGGGTAGACGACCAGGGGGGGTAATTATTTTGTGGGTCATTTTCCGGGGGGGGAGGGGGGGGGGGGGGGGGTGGGGGGTAGTGTCTTGGGGGTGGTTGTCTTGGGGGATAGTTGTCTTGGGGGGTGGGGGGTGAAATTCCGGGGAGAAGTTGTCCGGGGGGTGGTCGTCTGGGGGGTAATTGTCGGGGGGGGGGGGGGTGGGGTAATCGTCCGGGGGGTAATTATCCGGGGGGTAATATTCCGGGGGGTAGTTGTCGGGGGGGGGGGGTGATTGTCTGGGGGGTGATTGTCTGGGGGTAATCGTTCGGGGGGTAATTATCCGGGGGTAGTTGTCTTGGGGGTAATTGTCTTGGGGGTTAATTGTCTTGGGGGTAATTGTCTTGGGGGTAATTGTCTTTGGAGTTAATTGTCCTAGGGGGGTAATTGTCCGGGTGGTAGTTGTCCGGGGGTAATTGTCCTAGGGGGGTAGTTGTCCGGGGGGTAATCGTCCGGGGGGTGGTTGTCCAGGGGGTAGTATTCCGGACACACATATTCATTGATGTATGCATACATATGATATATAAATGTATCCCCCAGCAGCACACTGCTGGGATACTACTTTGGATTCAGCAGCGTTACGCCGCCGCGCGGCTGCCTCGTCATATTCTTGTGTGCGCTCTAACTGGCACATTCCTTGACGGATTTCTTTCAAACTTTGTATGGACGTGTATCTTGGTATAATATACACACCAACAATTTTTGGTGATGCTGCCCCCAGTGTTACGTCTTTTATAGGGTCAAAGGTCATACTTTGATAAATGGCTTGTGTGCACTCTATTATAGTGTGCGGTCTACCTGCCATCCTTGACGGATTTCTTTCAAGTTATGTATGGAGGTGTATATTGGTATAATCTACACACCTATACTTTTTAGTGATGCTGCCCCCAGTGTTCTTTTGTGCGCTCTTACTGCCACATTTCTTGACAGATTTCTTTCAAATTTTGTTGAGGTGTATATTGCTAAAATCAACACATATTTAGTGTTTGGTGATGCTGCCACCCGTGTTCCATCTTTTATAGGGTCAAAGGTCATTTTTGGTGTATGTCTTGTGTGCGCTCTGCAGGTCATATTTCTTGACAGGTGTCTTTCAAATTCTGTATGGAAATGTATCTTTGGTACAATCTACAAATTTATATTTGTTGATGTTGCTGCCCTCGTTGTTCCATCCTTTATAGGGTCAAAGGTCATATGTCTTTTGTGCGCTCTATATCATATAACTGCCAGATTCCTTCATGGATTTCTTTCAGATTTTGTATGGAGGTGTGTCTTAGTCAAATCTACACATTGTAAGTGTTTGGTGATGCTGCCACCTGTGTTCCGTCTGTTATAGGGTCAAAGGTCATATTTTGGTGGCTGTCTTGTGTGCCCTCTGCAGGCTCTGCAGGTCACATTTCTTGACAGATTTTTTGTTTTCTATAATTTTCTATTATTCTCTAATCTACACTCATATTGTTTTTGGTGATGCTGCTCCTATCTTGACAATAGTCTGGGCCACTGGTGACGATCTCTACGTCATCTTTTTGTTTGAGGGAGGGGAGGGATATCGTTGTCCCTCCTTCGAACATAAGGATGACGCAAACATTGCTGCCAGTGCTGGGGGATACATTTGCATTGCGCGGCAATGGAAATTTCTAGTTTACATAGTTGCAATTCATAGCTATTTCGCAATTGATATCCTGTTCAAAAATAACCATACAAAATATTTTCTGTGACTCAGTGGACCATTGTATAATTGTTTGTAGATATTGAAGTGTTTTTTGTAATGTGTACTCGGATCATTCCGGTCGATGTTAGTTACATCACGTATATGACACGTGGTGACACCACGAAGGTATAGTCTGTTCAACATGTACACGTGTACTGTTCCCGACAACGTGACACGTGTGGATATTTTGAATAAATCGGTTCTCTCGATCGTTTTGGATTTTGAATAAAAATGTTTCTTCTTGTAGTAAACCCATTTTGAGTTTTGGTGAGTATACAACACTACTGTCTTTATTATAATTACGTTTGCAAACAATGTTGATCAAGCCTTAATGTTAACAGCGCAAACGAATCACGATCATATATAATAATTATGAAGTAATTCATTTATTAGTCCACATTGATCAAATGGATCATACATTGTCAAAATTCTCAAAAGATGATTGGAACTTTAGCGTTTCTCAAATACCTAATTATACTTGTATCATCAATAAGATGCATTGGGTCTCTTTTGGTTTTACATTATTTCTCTTCCGTTATAAATATACTCCGCAAAAAAAGAAACTGGACACTTGTATAAGTTGAAATATTTCATATTAATGTACGATAAAGTGTACATGATCATATATCAAATTAAAGGGAATTTAGTCTTCTACATGCATGGTATAACTTAAAGGTGTAATCGTTCATGCATGAAATGCCATGGTCAATTAACACTAGCAAGGTCTGTTTTCAAAAATAGCAAAACAATGGAGGACCACACTATTCGACTGAAATGATAGTAAGCGTTTCACTTAAAACAGGATGAGCGGGGCAAGTAAATTATGACATTATTCAACTTTATTGTTATGAACAAAGTCTGGAAATACAAATTTGTCAATAAAATCTCACTGGTCTGTATTACAGGCATGAAGCTTGTCTAATCCATGTGTCCCCTGCAATTTTAACCATATTTACCTATAGAAATGTCATGTTAAAGACTGCCCAAATGTTTGACCAAGGGTGACTTCAGGTTTGAAAGATCTTTGGACTACGGTATAATTCTTGAGAAAATTTATACCATTTTCATGCTGAAATAAGGGCACAAACTGTGGTTTTGACTAATAAAGCTTTGCCATGGAATTCCCCATTTTGTTACTTTTGGATGAAAATAACACCTATAACGTTCACAATTTGTCTTCAATTATACTCTTTATTGAGATGAAGATAGAAAAGGTCACATTTGTAATGAAAAATTATGCCATCTCATGAATATAGCGTTTTAGATAATATGCTTATCAACATTTATATGATTTAGTGGATGTTCCATTTTTGCTATTTTTTAAAACAGACATTGGTGTGGTCAATTGACCGTGACAAGTCATGCATGAATGATTTCATCTGGATTTCATGCGAATATTGAAGAGGGTAATTTTATCTTTAATTTGATATACAATATCATATATTTTATCGTTAATGAATACGAAATAGTTGGTCTCATACAAGTGTCCAGTTTCTTTTTTTGCGGAGTATATATATGTGATTGAAGTGCTCAGATTTATAATTATCCATATAACTGTGTACAAAATCAGTGCAACGAGTTTTTTTGCTCGTTTTTGCTCATTACTTTGTCAAATTACATATTTAATTTACTATGGAATTTTCACACATCACTCGACCTGTGGACTCATGTACACATTGTATCAACACTTTGTCAGTTTGTGCACATGTTAATAAAGTTACTAGATCCCTTTAAAATATCAAAAGCTGTAATGATATATTTGTTTTGTTGTTCTAATTCATAGATAAATATACATTATACAAATAATATGGGCGATTTGTTTTGTTGATAGAAGTGTTTTCCGTATTATACCTAGAATACTCCATCACCAATAATTGATATCTGCTAAATAAGTCTGTTACTTATTTTGCATGCCATACACAAGCAGTCTATGTATACTCCGCAAAAAAGAAACTGGACACTTGTATAAGACCAAATATTTCATATTCTTTTACGATAAAATATATGATATTGTATATCAAATTAAAGATAAAATAACCCTCTTCAATATCGGCATGAAATCCAGATGAAATCATTCATGCATGACTTGTCACGGTCAATTAACCACAGCAAGGTCTGTTTTCAAAAATAGCAAAAATGGAACATTCACTCAACCATATAAATGTTGATAAGCATAATCTAAAACGCTATATTCATGACATGGCATAATTTTTCATTACAAATATGACATTTTCTATCTTCATCTCAATAAAAAGTATAAATGAAGACAAATTGTGAACGTTATAGGTTTTATTTTCATCCAAAAGTAACAAAATGGGGAATTCCATGGCAAAGGTTTATTAGTCGAAACCAAAGTTTGTGCCCATATTTCAGCATGAAAAATGGTATAAATCCCTCTCAAGAATTCTACCGTAGTCCAAAGATCTTCAAAAACTTGATGTCACCCTTTGTCAAACAGTTGGGCAGTCTTAAACATGACATTTCTCTAGGTAACTATGGTTAAAATTGCAGGGGACACATGAAACAGACAAGCTTCATGCCTCTAATACAGACCAGTATGATGATGCTCTCATAAACTGGCCCTGTTTTATTGACAAATTTGTATTTTCAGAGTTCGTTCATAACGATAAAGTTAAATAATGTCATAATTTACTTGTCCCACACATCTTGTTTAAAGTGAAACGCTTACTATCATTTCAGTCGAATGGTGTGGACCTCCATTGTTTTTGCTATTTTTGAAAACAGACCTTGCTATTGTTAATTGACCATGGCATTTCATGCAAGAACGATTACACCTTTAATTCAAACTCTGCATGTGGAGGACTAAATTCCCTTTAATTTGATATATGATAATGTACACTTTAGCGTAAATTAATATAAAAGATTTCAATTTATACAAGTGTCCAGTTTCTTTTTTTGCGGAGTATAGTTCGATTTTTGAAAAATTCAACAAAGACTTCTTATTCTAAAATATGTATACATCAATGCGATCCATAAACTTTGTCAAATTCGACCTAACTTAGTTGGCCTCATAGTAATCACAGTTTATGTAATGGGTTTGAGTTGTTTAAATGTTTCTGCCCTTATAGATTATTTAGTTAAAAGCGTCCCGGAACGTTATCGAAATGCAACATCAATTAGCAGTAGGTGAAATGAAATGAAATGAAATGAAATGAAATGAAATGAAATGAAATGAAATGAAATGAAATGAAATGAAATGAAATGAAATGAAATGGATTTATTGTCAATAATAATCAATTCAATATTTACAATTTACAATAGTCATAGTACAGATTAATGAAACATCTTGAATTAACAATACAGGAAACGAATTGACAAAAGGGGCTAACAAAATAGCGCAGTGCTAATCGAGGTTAGTCCCAAAAATAGTGAATTACACAAACCAAATACATTTCAGCTGAACTTATTTACACTATATACATAAATTTAATTTGTATAAATTAAAAAAGATAATTAATATATATACATACTTTAGTTATATACATATACAATATTTATAATAATAATAGATAGGCAGATGAATTATAAATAAATGTATATTTATTTAATTATACTCGCTACAAATATACTCTTTTAGTGCTTGGCAAAAGCTTTTCCGCCCATTATTTTCTCTTAAATTAATCGGTAGTTGATTCCACAAATGTGGTCCTGAATATGATATACATGTTGATTGTTTTCCAACGTTTATTTTAATTTTGATAACGTTTATATTACATTTCCTTTTATTCTGCGTTTCATACGGATGATCAATAAATGAGAAGTAATCAATAAATCGATGAGGTAGATTATTATTTATCAAATCATGCATGAATACGCAAATCATATAACGGTATTGCTTAAAATGTCTAACAGTTTTAATTCTAGAAATAGTGGACCTGATGGATGTCTATAATCTTTAAACGCTAAGACCCGTGCGATTCGTTTCTGAAGCATCAACACAGAATTCAAATTTGTTTTATTTGCTGCACCCCAAACCTCTAGACCATACGTTATATGTGGAAGAATGAATGCATTATAAAGCATAACCAAAAAAATTCTCGAAACAAAATGTATTATTCTATGTAAAATTCCTATTTTTTTACTGACTGTATTGCACACATTATTTACATGTCTTTTCCAAGTAAAATTTGTATCAATAATGATGCCAAGAAACGATGTTGAATCCACAGATTCTAGAATGTTTTCATTAATTAACAGCTGACCCGATACTACGAAATGTCTTCGTTTATTTTGAAATAGAATATGTTTAGTTTTGTTCACATTAATTGTCAATTTATTGGCATTGCACCATTTAATAATATCCTTCATATTCATGCACACTTCTGTCAAATCAATGTGTCTTTCATCTGGATTAAACGTATGGAATAAATTAGAGTCATCTGCAAATAATCTAAAATTTAAATATTTTGACGAGTTACGCAAATCATTAATATATATAAGAAATAGAGTCGGTCCCAGAACAGACCCCTGAGGAACACCGCATGACAGTGATTCACTTACAGACTGTGCACCATTGTAATTAACAAAACTGTTGTCTATTGGTCAAATAATCGTTAAACCAATCAAGTGGCACACCTCGAATTCCGTAATGCTCTAGTTTTTTTTAAAGAATAGAATGGTCAATGGTGTCAAATGCTTTGGCAAAATCAATAAATACACCAACTGTCATACGCCCTTCATCAGTATATTTTGTAATTTGATTAATTAGATTTATCAGTGAGAGTTTAGTACTTAAACCATGTCTAAACCCATACTGATGTTCTTAGAATAAATAGATGTCTTCCAAAAAGTTCAATAAACGACCATTAACTATGTTTTCATATACTTTACTAATTATTGGTAAAATAGAGATGGGTCTATAATTACCTGGTAATTTCCTATCTCCCTTTTTAAATATCGGTAGTACTCTTGCCACTTTAAGTTCGTTTGGAAATATACCTGTTGTTAAAGACAAGTTTAACATATATGCAAGTGGTTCACAAACAAAATCCTTTGCATCTTTTAACAAACGTACTGACAAATCATCATATCCACATGCCTTTTTAGAGTCAAGAGTATTAATCACATCCTTTAATTTTCACTTTTTTGTTAGTAGGTATTATATTGGTAAACAATGTTATTTTCATAATCTAATATATATCACTCAAAATAATCTTACAGTGATATAAGCATATATTTGAAGTTTCAAATATATCACTTTTAGAAAAATCTTATGAGGTTATAGGGATCTAGTATGTGTTGTGCATGTGCAAAGACGGGCAAATTGTTGATAAAATGTATATTTCTGTGATAACGATATGTCCACTGAGTGATGTGTGAAATTTCATGTAAAATGAATGTCATAATATGACCAAGTAATGAGCGAAACTGCAAAATAATATTTGCTTACTCATTGCACTGCCTTCGTACACAGTTATAATTATCCAGTAGATAAGTATATAAGTATAAATCTGAACACTTTAAACATACATTTCTTAATAACGGAAAAAATGAAAACAAAAGGCTGTTCCATGCTTTTATTGCCAATACGAATTTAATGGAATGTGTGAGAACCACAAGAGTTTCACGTACATTATTTTGCCAACGTTACTATCGCTTAATAATATTTCACTTTAGATTTGTGATACACAGGAATAACATGATACAGCACAGGAATGTGTTTAAAGTGTGATATCACGGGGAGACAGGTTGTGTAGTTAGATTCTAATTGTTTTCTAAATGCATACTCAGAGATATAAAGTAACCACTTCTTTATTTATTATGTTATTTAAATTTATAGTGAATGAAGACAATGACACGTAAACAAAAAAAGACTTTCCAATGAATGACAATCTCCAAACAAGCAATCTATGTTTTATGCTGGATGACATTGAAAATTGCGAATAAAATGTGTTGGAATCAATTCTATAGTTAAGCAAGGGGTGGGGATTAACAGAGGGATGCATACCCCCTGGACCCTCCATCCACACTACACAAACACACACACGCACACACGCACACACACACACACACACACACACACACACACACACACACACACACACACACACGCACACACACACGCACACACGCACGCACACACTCACACACGCACACACACACGCACGTTCACATGCACACACAATGACACAGGCTGAGGGCTGCCAGCTGCAGCCCCCCCCCCCCCCTACAACTCTAATGTAGTTTGATGGCTCAGAATAATAGACAATACAATCATGTATAAATGTAACACATTCTAATTTTTTTTAACACTACCGTGGGAGGTAGTGCTTTCCTCCCAACATCATCATCCTTGACTCGGTCGCTTTATTTCCTAGCTCCATAAAGCCATCCACAACATGTAATTTGCCCATTGCGCTACTGAGTATCTCAATCAAAAAAGTAAGTCCCCCTAGCAATTTTGTATACGTCTCAAAAAGTATTTTACCGATTTTGATCATTCAAACAGTGATGGATATAGTCTTTTCTCACGCAACATAATACGAATGGTATGTGTCTGCCAAATGATGACATTGTTGGTGTGAAATCATGCATTTTATGACAAGAGGTGTGAACAAAATCTTGCACTTTTGTGATTTGTGTCAGCTTCTACACGAGCAACAAGAGAATCACGCATGTTTCTGAACTTCCAAGCACCGTTTATTGCGTGTCATTCTACTTTTTACTTTTAATAAGCATCACAATGAATGAAAAATGGTTCCACTAAGAACAATGGAGCAGTAATACTGAATTACATAACAGATTTGTGAATAAGGCCAATTCCAATAAAGATTAAAACAGGACATGACTGCGGCCTCTCTAGTCCCCAACAATTTCATATTGAAAGGCCTATTGTTTCAGAAAAATGCATGCTTTTGAAAAATAGTTCCATTAAGAACAATGCAGCAGTAATACTGAATAACATAACAGATTTTTGTGTCGGGTCATCTTCAATGAAGATGCTTATACTCGTATACAAAATGTACCCGCTATGCCATATAAAAGTGCAACTTTTTGTTTGCACTTTGTATCAGGAAATACATTTTTGACGATGAAAACGTAATTCTATGGCAACCAGTTACCATTCACATTGTGCGTAGGAAAATTGCGCATCCATTTCCATTTGCGAGATCAAAATCGGTAAAATACTTTTTGAGATATATGAAAAAATGGCTAGAGGGGACTTACTTTTTTGGTTGAGTGTATAGATATATACACAAGGGGCAAGTGTGGACATATGCAGCCTGCACAATTTGCATGGCAGTCATTTTCGCAAGGTAATACTTAAACATATACAAGTGAATTCAAGTCTTATTATGCAACCAGTAGGTATAGAGCAGAGGTGGCGTATACCCACCCACCCATCCCTCACCACCACCACCACCACCACCACCACCACCACTACCACCACCACCCACCACACACTCGTCGAGAGCCGGAACCAAAGAAAACACAAAAAAAACTATTAACACAATATCTCTCTGTGAACATACCCAGTCTCTATATTATATCCCAAACAATTGTACAAAACGATTGTTTTGTCAAAATAATGAAAAGGTAGAAAATACACAACATAGAGTCTTCTCCATCAATCATGGTAATGACATAGTATAATACTCTACTAATACGTTGACACTGGCGACGTCATTTCTCCGAGTAATATTACTTTCTGTTTGTCCCTAAGGTTTAACATTCGGTTATGGGAGGTACAGATGGAATCGAGCTACCGCTAAAAGAATTTAAGAAGGGTAACTCGGAACATCGACACGATAGCTGCTGTCATCTGTGTGAACATCCATTCAGAGAGCCGCTTAGTGGCAAGTGTGGACATGAAGCCTGCAAAAGTTGCCTGGCAGTCCTTTTCACCAGGTAATACTTATAATGTACATGTACAAGTGCATTCAACTGCACACCAGTAGGTATGCGTCCAGTAAAGTTATAGAGTAGGGGTGGCTGGCGTAGACTCACACCCAGGCGCAGCGCTATTTTCGGAAAACACAATGCATGGGGGGGCGAGCAATGTTTGTGAACAATGCTCGCCCCCCCCCCCCCCCCCCATGCATTGTGTTTTCCGAACGTAGCGCCGGACACTCCCATCCCTCACCACCACCACCACTATCAGATAGCATTTTGGAGGCACAATGACAGAAATGTTGACAACTATCCCGCTAAAAATGTCTACAGGAATCAATATCTGTACATAATCTCGGAAATGCGGGTTCCGCGGAATTGCCCCTACCCATTGTTTTAAAGTAACACCAACACCGCCTATTTTGCCATTATGGATTAAGTTTTGCACCCCTATATTACCCCGCATTATTACTAAATATCATTTACTCAATTAGAACGAATAAACGAGAAACAAACTTTTTTGGTTGTAATTGTACTGAGAAGGGTATTATAATTGTTTTCTTGTATTCCCTTCCATTGTGTCTTTGACTAAACTTGAAGAAAGAAGAACCATTGTAAAGAATGTAATATCTTTCAAATTGCAGGTTGTTTATTATAATTGGTTAGCAGCAAAGACAGAAAATAGATAACATTTCTTAAAAACGAAACTCAACAATTATGATAATTAGAATATAAAGATCAAACAAATTAATTCCCCTATATATATATCTTAACCGTATTTCATCCAATTCGCAGTTAGTTGTGACTTGGGTGCAATCTGTTTTCCTCGATTTATTGTGTACTTTTACATTTTTAGACGTATGTTTTTGTTTTTAATGTAATATCTACTGTATTAATTCATTGTGAATTCAAACATAGAGGAAACCGACTATAAATATTTTAAATGATTACAAATGATTGATAATGAGCAAAGAAAAAGGGCTTCGCCGAGAATCTATTGTAAATGTAAAATTTACAAATTGTAAAGGTGACATTCGACCTTGGTTATATATGGCTGCAAAATATGAATGCCAAACAAAAGTATGGAATTAAATGTAATGATATATGTATGGTGCTGTGTAACATATTTACGAATTCACAGTATTCATGTATATCGGTCACAATGATATACACAACACTTTAACAGATGTAATACATCAATAACATTACTAAATATTACTAAATAAAGCTGCACCGAATGATTACATATTAAATTGGATACTATTCATATGATTGTTTTTGTGTTTTTTGGGGTCCACATTTTGCCTTACAATGTTCTGCCCTCTATTTGATTATGTGTACTAACTGAATTATATATATTCCTTTTGAAATTAAGGGATTTACCGGATTTGAGTGGCGTCTCGTGCAGGATATGTGGGTCTACACTGAGGCTGCATGAGGTAAATTGATGTTAAATCAATACATGAATGCCTGATTTATTATAAGTATAGTTTTATGCTTCTGTTATGAAACGTTCTATGGCCAATTTAGCAATATCAAGTGACTTACCAATTATTTTTAGGCAACTTGTTAGATCACAATAATTGCAACAAATCTTGCACTGTTCTTTCATATATCCGGTATGGTTCACCAACGTGGATGAAGGATAAAACATATATATTTTGTATGATGCATTATGATGATGTTGAGCTATAATTTTAATTAAAATTATTTGAACTTTACGAACACATATCTGTCAGGAACAGTGACATTATTTTTTTTAATTTTAAGTGATAACAGACGTGATATACAAGCTGTATGGCCGAAATAGTTGTTCATATTCTCATAAATAATCGCATCGATAAATACGTTTTTACCAACATAATTTTCTACATTACTTTAGCTGAAGCCAGATAAAGCTGCTGAAAAGAGATTGCAGAAATACAAGAATTGCAAATGCAGAAACTGCAATTGGAGAGGTTCATATTACGAATACATTCAGGTAAACATGTATATTTTGCCTACAACGAGATACAACAAACAAACAAACCGGTTGATAATAAAAAACATTATTAATTATATACATGATGGCCTTCACTAAAAAGAATCGCTGGAGTTGTTTGCATTTTTACACACAATTCGATTGTTTTAATTGAAAGATTAGTACGATTATTTTACTAGGAGTACTAGCAGTTTCTATTAAAATATCAAAGTGAAATTTAACGTATGGTAATGATTATCCTTTTTTTAATTTAGATGTACATACATAAGTAAGATATATTGTAGCATTCACATAATATGTGTATTATTTGCATTTCTCTTACACTACATTTCAATAATTAACTATATATGCAATGATCTTGTTCTAAAATCTGTCATTGAATTGAAATAGAAGATTCTTACCTCGTTAAATCATCACGGTCATTGAAATTCTCAACGTTAACCAAAATCAAAGCATATTATGCCAACGTTATTTAATACATCCAAACGTGGAACACAGGCCTTTCCTGTAAATAACTTTTCACTGCTGTGTTGTTGAATATTATATCAAATAGTTGCAAGCATTATATTTCTAGACTCTACATGACAATGAAGAAGACTAAATGTCATTTTCACCTCCGATCTGTCAGCGAACCAAGTGTAATATTAAAAACCACCGTGCTATGTGTACCATGTGTGTACAAACATTGATGAGTGTGGTGAACTTTGAGATGATTGTGACCGTCTGACGTCATCAACTTTCCAACAGCTGAAAAACCACACACACAGAAAATCAAGGGTAGTCGTGGTATGCATTTTGTGCGCCTCCCGCATTCGCATTCAGCATCACGTGATCTCATCAGGGCTTGTCTAGTTGTGCAAATATTATCGGTCTGTGTTTTTCTCACTACTATGCTATTAATTTGTTGCTCCTTAAATGCGCCTTATAATTAACTAGTGCAAGGTTGTTCTTCAACCAGGCCCCAGGGTTGTAACCTACCAAACATTCCAAATAATATGCCAAATATGCCCATTGGTTATACTTATACACACAGAGAAAAGTTTCCCGACCCAGTATTACACCATCCGTCCAAATATAAATGAGCCATGAATATGTCATTCATGTAATGGCTCATTTTGAAGTATCCGAACGGTATTGAACACACTTGCAGCAGAACAATGTGAATAGCTCCCACGAGTCTTTGTACATGTGCGCTGATAAAAAATAGTTTCTATAAAAAAAAAATAATGCGAAAACGTTTGGAGCAGTGCCAATTCTAAGGTATGCTAGGAATTCAAGTTCGCAAATGATTAAAAAGTGGAAACGTCAAAGGTTGTTAAATCGTTGCTACGTGTCGTTACGGTAATTTTTTCTCACATCAATACCATATGTGCTTCACCTAAAAAAAAAAACGAGCATTCGTTGAGGGTGCATTTAAACTCGGCCATACACCATACTCCATACATTTAAAGTGAGTGGTAACCACTGGCGTAGCGAGTTACGTAATACCTATTCAACTGGGGGGGGGGGGGATGTAATCCGATGAATGAATAGCTCATCCCCCCCACTTGAATGGGTATCAATGTCATGTCTACGCCCGTGGTGGTAACAGTATGTGTACGGAGTATTGCACTGAATTGAAATAATATTCTTCACCACCATGATAATAGTAATAAGGGTAAACGAAACGATCACGTTAAAATGTGGGTTGACACCCCCCCCCCCCCCCCCCCCCCAACCACAACCCCGTCTCCCGCCTATTGACGCACATGTGATTCACTTCGAATATTACACTTCCCTGATAGCCCGGGCCAGTACAAAATGATGCCGGGCAACACCAATGTTAGTGACCCGATTTGGTATGTATAGTTTTGAATTGACAATGGCAGAAAGGGTAAACCGTGTATTATTCCATGTTTTATCTGTGTAATTGAACATGTTGAATAGAAAATGTTTATACAAAGAAGATATTCACATTTGGGCAAGAACAATTTATGATTGTTTCGGGCCATCATTCATTTGTACTAAAAATGTATTTCCAGTTTCCTAGCGCGTTCCAGGGGTTTAGCTATACGGAGGCTGTTTCCACCCCAATAATGTACGGGCCCCTTTATACATGAAACTGACATGGTGTCATTCACAGCGCCCTAAAACAAAAACTACTCAACCAAAAAGACTGCTCTTGGTAACGTTTTTCATTGGAAAAATTGGAAAAGACAACCTATCCAATGGACATAATAATGTTGTTATTTTATTTTGGGAAGTGCCTCGTTCCGTTTTGTTTGGGCCACCCTGTATAGAACCCCCCCCCCCCCCCCCCCCCCCCCTCCCCATCAAAAAGCATACCTGCGGCCGGGGTGGCTGTCACAAAAAATAAGCCAAATCATGTGCTTTGTAACGTAAATATCAAACATTTTAAGCACCTGAACCTGTAATTGACTCAACACACTATACAGTGCATTATTATTTCATTAAATGTTAATGATTATGTAGTAATTAGTGGGTCCATACAAATATGTTTATACTATTAAATTTATCAATATCGAACGCTATCTTACCTCGTTTAGTTATCACGGTCGCTATATACTGTAGTGTCACATTGTCTCGAGGTCACACATTACAAGCTAATTCGATGCTTTGTCCAAGATCCCGGCCAAGTTCACCACAAAAAAACATCCACAATGTGAAATAAGGGTAACTTATTACTATCATCAACAATATCGCATTATTGTCCCGAGAGTTAAAACAAGTGTAATCAGATAACAACTTATAGAAAGAACAGCATGTAATAAGATATAATGCAAATAGTTCACGTTATATGTCAGAACTCCACGTCGTGAACTCTATGTATAAATAATGTTGTTCGTATTTCGAGCACGTGCATATCGAACTGCCCTTGTCTCGCATTGTGTCATCTGTGAAAAGGCGGATATAGCAAATTCATTATCACGCCCACCTTTATTGCAATGCAATGTAATCACAGAATATTGATATGTAAACGATTGTCTGCTCGTTGGGACAGTGCCAAATTTACAGCACACATTTTGCGGATAGATTGAGATGCCATTTTAGTAGCATTACTTCCATAGTTGCAGTTGGTTTGGTATCATTGACAATGTATTTCGAATGTTCATATATGCCTCCGCCAACGAAGTAGCCGGAGGCATTATGTTTTCGGGTTGTCCGTCCGTCCGTCCCGTGTTCGTTCTCGCGATATCTCAAGAACCGGTTGATGGATCAATTTCAAACTTGGTATGAGTGTGCATATTGGGGCGACAACGATCTGAATAGATTTTGGAAGTCCTGAGGTCAAAGTTCAAGGTCAAAGGACTTCAATATATGACAAAATAGTTTGTAATGGCATAAGTCTTAAGAACTTAATGTCAGATTTTAAACAAAGTTGGTACCTAAATGTATCTTAAAAGGACAGTCCCTCTTTTGCAAGCCAAATTTCACAAGTTGCGAGGTTATTGTCTTATATGAAAGAAAATGTCATTTAACTATGGTGGCCCCGGAGGGACATCGTGAATCGTGAACTTTGATTCACGATTCACGATGAGTCGCATATTTTATTGCGAACTTTGATTCATGATTTGCAAAATCGTATATTTTATTGCGAATTCTGATTCACAGTTTGCAAAGTCGCATATTTTATTGCGAACTTTGATGCAAAATTCACGATGAGATATGCAAAGTCGCACATTTTATCGCGAACTTTGTTGCAAAATTCACGACAAAATGTGCGACATCGTACATTTCGTTGTGAACTTTGCAACAAAGTTCACGACGAGATGTGCGATAAATCGTATACGTCGTCGTGAATTTGTTTCTACTTTCTTGAGCGGTATCCATTACCTCTTCGGTTTGAGGCAAAGGATGAGAATACTATGGGAAGGGGGAAATAGGGGAGGGTGGTCTAAGGGGGGGGGGGTTGCGGGAAAAGGGGATATAACGGAGTATATTACCTCCTCGGTTTGAGGGGGTTTAATTGAATATGGACAAAGAATGAGACTACTATGGGGAGGGGAGATAGTAGGAGGGTTAGCTAAAGGGGGGGGGGGGGGTGCGGATAAGGGGATATAACGGAGTATATATTACCTCCTTGGTTTGAGGGGGTTTAATTAAATATGAAAAAGAATGAGACTACTATGGGGGAGGGGAGATAGGGGAGGGTTAGCTAAAGGGGGGGGGGGGGGGGGGGGGGTGCGGGATAAGGGGATATAACGAAGTATATTATGTTACCCTTCCTCGTTTTAAGGGGGGTTTCATTAAATATGAACAAAGAATAGGACCCCTATGGGAGGGGGGTGCTGGTTAATGGGATATCAAGGAGTATATTTTATCTGGCTTTGGTTGAGTTTAATTGAATAATTAGTCCCATTTCTCGGTTCATTTCTATTTTAATTAAACCCCCTTAAACCAATACTTCTTTATATCCCCTTAACCCCGCACCCTTGACTAGCCCTGGCCATCCAGAAAACATATTATGCTCCCCCCTTTCTCTCCCCCTCCCCATATTAGTAGTCCCATTCTTTGTTCATATTCAATTAAAACCCCCCTCAAACCGAGGAGGTATTACTTCCGTTATATCCCATTAACCCCACGACCACGCCCCCCCCCCCCCCCCCCCCCCCCCCCCCAGCTACCCTTGGCTACCTACCCCTAGCCATCCAAGAAAACATTATTAGAATGCCCTCTCCCCTTTTCCCCTCCCCATAGAAATCCCATTCTTTGTTTCATGATTAGTTAAACCCCTCAAACCGATGAGGTAATATATACTCGTTATATTCCCAGAACCCGCACCTCCCCCCCCCCCCCCGGCCTACCCCCATGGGCTACCCCTAGCCCACCCAAAAACATTGTTATGCTGTAGCTTCTCCCTCCCTTTTCTCCATATATAATACTCCCATTCTCTGTTCAAACCCCCTCAAACACGAGGACTGAATAAAAAATACCGCTTAGCAAGTAGAAACAAATCACAACCATCTACTGTATACGAACACCAAATTCACGATATCGTGAATATCTCGTCGTGAATCTTGTACAAAGTTCCACGGAATTGTATATATTACATCGTGAATATTGAAAATAAGTGGCGATTTTGCAAATTTGATCGTGAATATTGAAAACAAAGTTCGCAATAAAATATACGATTTTGTAAATCGTGAATCAAAAATTCGCAATATAAAATATGCGATTTGCAAATCATCATCGTGAATCGTGAGTCAAAATTCACGATTCACGATGTCCCTCCGGGGCCACCATATTTAGCAGCATATCTGAACAAATTAGTGTTGAAATCTCTTTTTTCGTGGAGTTATAGACCTCAAACTAATAAAACGAAATCCAGCGTTTAATTGTGCATTATTACGTGTATTCACCCGGTGAGGAATTTTCGCACACAGGGTTCCACGAAGTACCGCATAGCTGTGCGTGACCCCTACGTGACCGACCCGCGCTAGCTACGGTGACCGCGCACAGGTCAAACAACGGCATAAGCGAAATACTACACAAAATAACCAAACCTTGCTTAAAACTGGAACTACATGTAATTATATATTCTTCATTTTTGAGAATCTTTTTCCGTGATAATACCTTTACAAATATCGGACTTCACAATACCTTTACAAGAATAAGTACAATATTGTTGTAATGTTATGCTATAATCAGTTAAACTCCTTTATTGACCGATATATACATTTGTTTGAATGGAGGGAAAGCATTCGTTTTTCATTCGTAGAATCAAATTTACAGGGCTGTGCGATCTGATTGTTATGCCTCCGCAAAGAAGTAGCGGGTTTTCCGGGTGTCCGTCCGTCCGTCCGTCATACGTACGACGTCCCCGTTCCGTGATGGCAAGAAACCAATATGACGATTCTCGCAAACGTGTTCATGTATGTATCCTGTGATGCAATTAACTGATCAGATTTTGGGGTCATGAGGTCAAAGATCATAGGTCAAAGGGCTCATTATATATTGCAACAATAGCTATTGATCTTAAGAAGTGATCAATGGATTTGCACCATACTTTGTACATGTATGCATCTTGAGGTGCCTAATAACTGGTTATATTTGGGTGTCATGAGGTCAAGGGTCGCAGAGCACAATATATGCTAAATTCAGCTTGAATTGAAAAATCTCAAGAACTGAATGTCCATATTTCAATCCAACTTTGTACCTAAATGTATCCCAGGGAAGCCATTGTAGCCATCATATTTTTGGTGTCATGAGGTCAAAGGTCAAGGTCACATGACTCATTATGCTAAAATAGCTTATAATTGCAATATTCTCAAAAACCAGTTGACAAATAGCCATCAAACTTGGTACCTACATTGCCTTTGTATCTTGTATTTTGACTATTAAAATTGAGTAGAAGTATTAATTCAGTGCCTGTTTATTTGGGCATGATATTATCACGCAAAAGAGGAGGCATCATTTTCGACTGCGCGCAGTCGAAGATTCATTCTAACGTTTGTGTGTGTTTACATTCATCCACATCGTCCCCTTCCGTCCCCCAAGAGGACTGAC